>CM069413.1:178721982-178724482 GCA_035609135.1 Eleutherodactylus coqui | reverse complement strand
CCTTGTCATAAGTATGTGTGTGTGTATAATATATACATGTCTGTGCCGTGTCATAAGTATGTGTGTATATATATATCCATGTCTGCGCCATTTCATAAGCATGTGTGTGTATATATAATATATCCATGTCTGTGCCTTGTCATAAGTATGTGTGTATATATATATATCCATGTCTGTGCCTTGTCATAAGTATGTGTGTATATATATATATATCCATGTCTGTGCCTTGTCATAAGTATGTGTGTATATATATATCCATGTCTGTGCCTTGTCATAAGTATGTGTGTATATATATATATATATCCATGTCTGTGGCGTGTCATAAGTATGTGTGTATATATATATATATATCCATGTCTGTGCCTTGTCATAAGTATGTGTGAATATATATATATCCATGTCTGTGCCTTGTCATAAGTATGTGTGTATATATATATCCATGTCTGTGCTCTTGTCATAAGTATGTGTGTATATATATATCCATGTCTGTGCCGGTGTCATAAGTATGCGTGTATATATAGTATCCATGTCTGTGCCTTGTCATAAGTATGTGTGTATATATATATATATCCATGTCTGTGCCTTGTCATAAGTATGTGTGTATATATATATCCATGTCTGTGCCGTGTCATAAGTATGTGTGTATATATATATCCATGTCTGTGCCGTGTCATAATTATGTGTGTATATATATATCCATGTCTGTGCCTTGTCATAAGTATGTGTATATATATATATATATATATATATATATATATATATATATATCCATGTCTGTGCCGTGTCATAAGTATGTGTGTATATATATATATCCACGTCTGTGCCTTGTCATAAGTATGTGTGTATATATATATCCATGTCTGTGCCGTGTCATAAGTATGTGTGTGTGTATATATATATATATATATATATAGTATATATATATATATATATATGTATATATATGTATATATATATATATATATATCCATGTCTGTGCCGTGTCATAAGTATGCGTGTTATATATATATCCATGTCTGTGCCGTATCATAAGTATGTGTGTATATATATATATCCATGTCTGTGCCTTGTCATAAGTATGTGTGTATATATATATCCATGCCTGTGCCGTGTCATAAGTATGTGTATATATATATATATCCATGTCTGTGCCTTGTCATAAGTATGTGTGTGTATATATATCCATGTCTGTGCCTTGTCATAAGTATGTGTGTTATATATATATATATATCCATGTCTGTGCCGTGTCATAAGCATGTGCATATATATATATCCATGTCTGTGCCGTGTCATAAATATGTGTATATATATATATAATATATATATATATATATATATATATATATATATATATATATATATATATATATATATATATATATATATAATATTATATATATATATATATATATATCCATGTCTGTGCCATGTCATAAGTATGTGTGTATATATATATCCATGTCTGTGCCTTGTCATAAGTATGTGTGTATATATATATATCCATGTCTGTGCCGTGTCATAAGTATGTGTGTATATATATATATCCAGGTCTGTGCCGTGTCATAAGCATGTGCATATATATATATCCATGTCTGTGCCTTGTCATAAGTATGTGTGTGTATATATATATCCATGTCTGTGCCTTGTCATAAGTATGTGTGTGTGTATATATATATATATATATATATATATATATATATATATATATATATATATATATATATCCATCCATGTCTGTGCCTTGTCCTAAGTATGTGTGTATATATATATATATATATATATATCCATGTCTGTGCCTTGTCATAAGTATGTGTGTGTATATCTATATCCATCCATGTCTGTGCCTAGTCATAAATATGTGTGTATATATATATCCATGTCTGTGCCTTGTCATAAGTATGTGTGTGTATATATATATCCAGTGTCTGTGCCTTGTCATAAGTATGTGTGTGTATATATATATATCCATGTCTGTGCTGTGTCATAAGTATGTGTGTGTATATATATATATATATATATATATATATATATATCCATCCATGTCTGTGCCTAGTCATAAGTATGTGTGTATATATATATATATATATATATATATATATATATATATATATATATATATATATATATCCATGTCTGTGCCTTGTCATAAGTATGTGTGTGTAAATATATATATATATATATATATATATATCCATGTCTGTGCCTTGTCATAAGTATGTGTGTATATATATATCCATGTCTGTGCCGTGTCATAAGTATGTGTATATGTATATATATATATATATATATATATATATATATATATATATATATATATATCCATGTCTGTGCCTTGTCATAAGTATGTGTGTGTATATATATATATATATATCCATGTCTGTGCCGTGTCATAAGTATGTGTATATATATATATATCCATGTCTGTGCCTTGTCATAAGTATGTGTGTATATATATATATATCCATGTCTGTGCCGTGTCATAAGTATGTGTGTATATATA
>CM069413.1:178714482-178716982 GCA_035609135.1 Eleutherodactylus coqui | reverse complement strand
ATATCTATATCTGTGCCTTGTCATAAGTATGTTTGTATAGATATATCCATGTCTGTGCCTTGTCATAAGTATGTGTGTATATATATATCCATGTCTGTGCCTTGTCATAAGTATGTGTGTATATATATATATCCATGTCTGTGCCTTGTCATAAGTATGTGTGTGTATATATATATATCCATGTCTGTGCCTTGTCATAAGTATGTGTGTGTATATATATATCCATGTCTGTGCCTTGTCATAAGTATGTGTGTATATATATATATCCATGTCTGTGCCTTGCCATAAGTATGTGTGTATATATATATCCATGTCTGTGCCTTGCCATAAGTATGTGTGTGTATATATATATCCATGTCTGTGCCTTGTCATAAGTATGAGTGTATATATATAAATCCATGTCTGTGCCGTGTCATAAGTATGTGTGTATATATATATATAAATCCATGTCTGTGCCATGTCATAAGTATGTGTGTATATATATATATATATATCCATGCCTATGCCATGTCATAAATATGTGTGTATACATATATCCATGCCTGTGCCATGTCATAAGTATGTGTGTATATATATATATATCCATGTCTGTGCCTTGTCATAAGTATGTGTGTATATATTTATCCATGCCTGTGCCTAGTCATAAGTATGTGTGTATATATATATCCATGTCTGTGCCGTGTCATAAGTATGTGTATATATATATATATATATCCATGTCTGTGCCTTGTCATAAGTGTATATATATATCCATGTCTGTGCCTTGTCATAAGTATGTGTATATATATATATATATCCATGTCTGTGCCGTGTCATAAGTATGTGTATATATATATCCATGTCTGTGCCTTGTCATAAGTATGTGTGTATATATATATCCATGTCTGTGCCTTGTCATAAGTATGTGTGTATATATATATCCATGTCTGTGCCGTGTCATAAGTATGTGTATATATATATCCATGTCTGTGCCGTGTCATAAATGTGTGTATATATATATCCATGTCTGTGCCTTGTCATAAGTATGTGTGTGTATATATATATCCATGTCTGTGCCGTGTCATAAGTATGTGTGTATATATATATATATATCCATGTCTGTGCCTTGTCATAAGTATGTGTGTATATATATATCCATGTCTGTGCCGTGTCATAAGTATGTGTGTATATATATATATATCCATGTCTGTGCCGTGTCATAAGTATGTGTATATATATATATATCCATGTCTGTGCCTTGTCATAAGTGTATATATATATCCATGTCTGTGCCTTGTCATAAGTATGTGTGTGTATATATATATCCATGTCTGTGCCGTGTCATAAGTATGCGTGTATATATATATATATATATCCATGTCTGTGCCGTGTCATAAGTATGTGTATATATATATCCATGTCTGTGCCGTGTCATAAATGTGTGTATATATATATCCATGTCTGTGCCTTGTCATAAGTATGTGTATATATATATATATATCCATGTCTGTGCCGTGTCATAAGTATGTGTGTATATATATATATCCATGTCTGTGCCTTGTCATAAGTATGTGTGTATATATATATCCATGTCTGTGCCGTGTCATAAGTATGTGTGTATATATATATCCATGTCTGTGCCCTGTCATAAGTATGTGTGTATATATATATCCATGTCTGTGCCTTGTCATAAGTATGTGTGTGTGTGTATATATATATATATATATATATATATATATATATCCATGTCTGTGCCTTGTCATAAGTATGTGTGTATATATATATATCCGTCTGTGCCTTGTCATAAGTATGTGTGTATATATATATCCATGTCTGTGCCGTGTCATAAGTATGCGTGTATATATATATCCATGTCTGTGCCTTGTCATAAATATGTGTATATATATATCCATGCCTGTGCCATGTCATAAGTATGTGTGTATATATATATATCCATGTCTGTGCCTTGTCATAAGTATGTGTGTATATATATATACAGTATATATATATATATATATATATATATATATATATATATCCATGTCTGTGCCGTGTCATAAGTATGTGTATATATATATATATATCCATGTCTGTGCCTTGTCATAAGTATGTGTGTATATATATATCCATATCTGTGCTGTGTCATAAGTATGTGTGTATATATATATCCATGTCTGTGCCTTGTCATAAGTATGTGTGTATATATATATCCATGTCTGTGCCTTGTCATAAGTATGTGTGTATATATATATCCATGTCTGTGCCCTGTCATAAGTATGTGTGTATATATATATCCATGTCTGTGCCTTGTCATAAGTATGTGTGTATATATATATCCATGTCTGTGCCGTGTCATAAGTATGTGTGTATATATATATATATCCATGTCTGTGGCGTGTCATAAGTATGTGTGTATATATATATATCCATGTCTGTGCCTTGTCATAAGTATGTGTGTATATATATATATATATCCATGTCTGTGCCTTGTCATAAGTATGTGTGTATATATATATATATA
>CM069413.1:178706982-178709482 GCA_035609135.1 Eleutherodactylus coqui | reverse complement strand
TATATATCCATGTCTGTGCCTTGTCATAAGTATGTGTGTATATATATATATATATATATATCCACATCTGTGCCTTGTCATAAGTATGTGTGTATATATATATATATATATATATATATATATATATATATATATATATATATATATCCACATCTGTGCTGTGTCATTAGTATGTGTGTGTGTATATATATATATATATATATATATATAGATATATATATATCTCCATGTCTGTGCCTTGTCATAAGTATGTGTGTATATATATATATCCATGTCTGTGCCTTGTCATAAGTATGTGTATATATATATATCTCCATGTCTGTGCCTTGTCATAAGTATGTGTGTATATATATATATAACCATGTCTGTGCCTTGTCATAAGTATGTGTGTATATATATATATCCATGTCTGTGCCTTGTCATAAGTATGTGTATATATATATATAACCATGTCTGTGGCGTGTCATAAGTATGTGTGTATATATATATCCATGCCTGTGCCTTGTCATAAGTATGTGTATATATATATATAACCATGTCTGTGGCGTGTCATAAGTATGTGTATATATATATATATAACCATGTCTGTGGCGTGTCATAAGTATGTGTGTATATATATATATCCATGTCTGTGCCTTGTCATAAGTATGTGTGTGTATATATATCCATGTCTGTGCCTTGTCATAAGTATGTGTGTATATATATATATCCATGTCTGTGCCTTGTCATAAGTATGTGTGTATATATATATATATCCATGTCTGTGCCTAGTCATAAGTATGTGTGTATATATATATCCATGTCTGTGCCTTGTCATAAGTTTGTGTGTATATATATATATCCATGTCTGTGCCTTGTCATAAGTATATATATATATATATATATATATATATATATATATATATATATATATATATATATATATATATCCATGTCTGCGCCGTGTCATAAGTATGTGTGTGTGTATATATATATATATATATATCCATGTCTGTGCCTTGTCATAAGTATGTGTGTATATATATATATATCCATGTCTGTGCCTTGTCATAAGTATGTGTGTATATATATATATATATATCCATGTCTGTGCCTTGTCATAAGTATGTGTGTATATATATATATATCCATGTCTGTGCCTTGTCATAAGTATGTGTGTATATATATATATATCCATGTCTGTGCCTAGTCATAAGTATGTGTGTATATATATATATATATATATATATATATATATATATATATACATGTCTGTGCCTTGTCATAAGTATGTGTGTATATATATATATATATATATATATCCATGCCTGTGCCTAGTCATAAGTATGTGTGTATATATATATATATAGATATACACATGTCTGTGCCTTGTCATAAGTATGTGTGTATATATATATATATATATCCATGTCTGTGCCTTGTCATAAGTATGTGTGTGTGTATATATATATATATACACATGTCTGTGCCTTGTCATAAGTATGTGTGTATATATATATATATCCATGTCTGTGCCGTGTCATAAGTATGTGTGTATATATATATCCATGTCTGTGCCTTGTCATAAGTATGTGTGTATATATATATATCCATGTGTGTGCCGTGTCATAAGTATGTTTGTATATATATATCCATGTCTGTGCCTTGTCATAAGTATGTGTGTATATATATATATATCCATGTGTGTGCCTTGTCATAAGTATGTGTATATATATATATCCACATCTGTGCTGTGTCATTAGTATGCGTGTATATATATATATATCCACATCTGTGCTGTGTCATTAGTATGCGTGTATATATATATATATATCCATGTCTGTGCTGTGTCATAAGTATGTGTGTGTATGTATATATATATATATATATATATATATATATATATATATATATATATATATATCTCCATGTCTGTGCCTTGTCATAAGTATGTGTGTATATATATATCCATGTCTGTGCCTTGTCATAAGTATGTGTATATATATATATATCCCCATCTGTGCTGTGTCATTAGTATGCGTGTGTGTATATATATATATATATATAAATATATATATATATCCATGTCTGTGCCGTGTCATAAGTATGTTTGTATATATATATATATCCATGTCTGTGCCTTGTCATAAGTATGTGTGTGTATATATATATCCATGTCTGTGCCTTGTCATAAGTATGTGTGTATATATATATCCACATCTGTGCTGTGTCATTAGTATGTGTGTGTATATATATATATATATATATATATATATATATATCCACGTCTGTGCCTTGTCATAAGTATGTGTGTATATATATATCCATGTCTGTGCCTTGTCATAAGTGTGTGTATATATATATATATATCCATGTCTGTGCCTTGTCATAAGTATGTGTGTGTATATATATATATATATCCATGTCTGTGCCTTGTCATAAGTATGTGTGTGTATATATATATATATATATATATATATATATATATATATATATATATATATATATATCTCCATGTCTG